>CAUYSK010070193.1:0-19709 GCA_963575035.1 Avahi laniger | reverse complement strand
AATCCTCCTGCCTTGGTCTCCCATGCTGGGATTATAGGTATGAGCCACTGCACCTGGCTCTTCTCTTTAAAAAAAAGAAAAAAGGAGATATAAAATGATTGTGCAGTTAGTGCATGTGTTTTAAATAACAATGACTCCCCCCCCATTGAGAATTCAGGTCTCTAAGTTGTTTATTAACTGCTCGGATGGGCCAAAATAATTTCATTTCTGGTAATAGAAATAGTAAAAATATAGATTCAACAATCCCATTTCTGGGTATTTATCCAAAAGAGTATGTGGAACAGATATCTGCACTCCCATATTCACCGCTGCACTATTCACAATAATCAAGTTATGATGAAATCAACCTAAGAGTCCATTAATAGATGAATGGATGAAGAAAATGTGGTGCATGTACACAATGGAATACTATGTGGACTTCAAAAAGAAGAAAATTGTCATGTGCAACATGAATGAACTTGGAGGACATTATGCTAAGTGAAATAAGCCAGGCATGGACACACAAATATCACATGTTCTCATTTATACGTGGAATCTAAAACGATCAAACTCAGAGAAGTGGAAAGTAGAATGGTGGTTACCAGTGGCTAGAGAGTGGGGGTAACAGGGAGATGTTGGCCAAAAGGTACAAACGCTCAGACAGGAGGAACAAGGTTTTTTTAGTTTTGGTTTTTTGAGATCTATTGTACAGTATGGTGAATATAGTTAATAATGGTGTACTGTATATTTCAAAATTGATAAGACAGTAAATTTCAAATGTTCTCACCACAAAAAATAAGTATTTAAAGTGATGGATATGTTAGTCAGCTTGATTTAATCATTCCACATTATATTCATAAATCATAACATCACTCCGTACCCCATAAATATATACAATTATAACTTAACATACAATTAAAAATCTCTTAAAAATGGAAAAAAAAATATACCAAAGAGATGATTTAAAAGTGTGATATTATGAGCTGGACCAGTCATCTGCTATGCACTTTGAATAAACAGCACAAATGTCCCTCAGAGACTGAAAAATAAATGAAAATCATAGGAAATAAAAAGAAAATAAAGGATTACCTACAATTTTATAAAAGCATTCTGGGGGTATATCAGTTAGAAATATTTTGGTTACACATGACATAGCCAAACTCAAGTGGGCTTAGAGCATAAAATGGACAGCAAAGTTCCAGTTCATACAACTGGAAAGTTCCAAGGTCTGTAGGTTTCGGGTAAGGTTTGATCCAGCAGTTCAACAATATTACCAAGGACTTGCTTTTACCCATATTCTTCCCCATGCCCGAGTGTCCTTGTAAGAGTCACTGGTAATTTAAAACTTTCTTTCCAGCTTCCATTCTCCATTTCCAATTAGAGCTCAATTTCCTTTTGGAGAATAATTTCTCTCCCACTGTGCTTAATCTTAGTAAGAAGTCAATTATTCCAGGCACCTGTCTCATCTCTGCTGAAACTGAAAGAGACAGATTTCACCTCTCCCTGTGCCCTTCGCTTCCCCAGCCCTAGGGCCATAAGCAGACATATGACTTAAGATCAGTTAGGCAGATGCTCTCTCCTGGAACTTTGCATCTTGACAAAGTTGCACCGGATGGAAGGAACAGGGCCAAGGCCACCTGGAATCGTGTTAACAAGCAATGTTTGCTCTGCTCCCCAGCCCTGCAGCGTAACCTTTGCTCCCGCCTGCTGCCAAGCCTGCTTCTCCATATTGAGTCAATTCGGGGACCCTACGAGCATTCCCCTTTGCTTAGTTGCTCAAGGTACTGCTGTTTGACACAGCAATGAAGCCTTTCTGGGGACGCCCGTGCCAAGGAGAGCCTCTCCACTCCATGTTCCCATGGCACTGTGTGCCTTACCTTTTGATATGCCCTTATCAATAAAACAGTACACTGATGGTTTCCCAATCTGTGTTTTCCACTGAACTGAGAGCTCCCTGAGAACAGGGTCCGTATGCTTAGCCCAGTGTCTGGTCAATATTAGACATTTAGAAAAATCTATGTTGAATGAGTGAATGAGTAGGTCAATGAATCTCTACAGAGAAAGGACATGCTTGCATTAAACAGTTCTGAAATTTAAGGGAGGATGTTATCAAGTACAAATAAGAAGAGCTCCCAAAAAAGTGTCAAACTTCCATAGGGAATATTTTCAGGCTATTTTATGAGGACTTACCGCACTTTCTTCGGGGATCTATATACCTGTCCAGACTAATCTTGCTTCATCCTTGAAATTTAATCTGAAGGCTTCTTCAGGGCAGAGTAAGCGAGTGAGCCCTATTTGACAGGGGATAGACATACCCCATTTTACCATCGGGAAAGGCCTGTTTAGGTGTGGTGTCTCTTCTTAAGTGAAGTAAAATATCTAGATTCTCCCTGGAACCAAGAACTGGCCAATAACACCACATGTCTAAAAAGATGTACTTGGGCAAACGGGGTGCATCGCACCGCTGCTCCAGGGACAGAGGGGTAGCACAGGCTCCCCACTCTCTCTCATTGAGGCCTGAGCCCTGCACACAGGCTTTGTGCACACGCACATGCAGGCTTGGCCTCCCGCAGGGGCCCCGGCTTCAGCGTCTCCGAACCTCCCGGGGGCAGCGGGCGTTGCCCCAGGCCAGGGTGCTGGGCGCAGGGTGGAGAGGGATCAGGGGTGGGGCATGGAAGCAGGGCTGCCCTTCCTCTTCCTCTTCCTCTTCCCATTCCCCTTCTCCTCCCAAGCATCCAGGTAAAGCCTTGAGGTGAGTGGAGGAAGGAGCGTGTGTGAACAGAGCAGGGCGCAGTGCCTGAGCGAGTGGGGCAAGGAGTGGCCCTCAGGCGCAAGGGTGGCAGATGAGCTGGGACATTGGTGCCAAGCGGGGGACAGGGTGGGGAGCACTGATCAAATAGCCAATCTAGCAGCATAATGGAAGCCAGGTTTCTCACTGCCAGACGATGCAGTTAAAAATATGGGGAGGGTGAAAACTGGAATGCACCTTGCAGGTGGGATTGGAATTCGACGTATCAATCTGAACTCATGGTTTTACACATAGATAGCATATTAGTTTCCTAGGGCTTCTAACATACGACCACAAACTGGGTGGCTTAAAACAGAGCAAATTGATTCTCTCACAGTTCTGATGGCCAGATGTCTGAACTCAAGGTGTTGGCAAAGCAGTGATCCCTCCTAAAGCTCTAGAGGAGGATCACTCCCTGCCTCTGCCAGCTTCTGGTGGCTCCAGAACCTTGTGTCCTCAGTTGGCCCCCAGGATGGAAAGGCAAAGAGGACTGAGCTAGTTCCTTCCAGCCCTGTTAGAAGGGCGCTCACTAATCCACCCAGGAGGGCAAAGCCTTCATGACTTAACCACTTCCCAAAGGATCCCACCTCTTAATATTATCACATCAGATCTTAGGTTCCAATATATGCCTTTTGGAGGGACACAAACATTAAAACCACAGCAAAGTCTGAGGGTTTGGTGGTAATAACGTGTTAATATTAACTTTCTCATTTGGGTAGTGTATGATGGTTTGGTAGGAGAAAAGTCCTGTTTATAGGAAATTCACACTAAGGTATTTGGGGGTAATAGATCATCAGATTGGCAACTTACTTTCAAATGGTTCAGAGAAAAATACAGTCTCTGTATAGTACTAGCAGATTTTCTGTAAGTTTGTGATTGCATAAAAAACACACACAAATCAGGACTACCTTAAGTCTTGTCGATGGTCAGCAGCAGGATATAATTTGAGGAGCTACACACTGCCCTCAGCCAGTTTCACGCATGTTTATCATTCCATTTCATCCTTACTAGAGTAATTTACATTATTCTTATAGCACTTTCACATATGTTATCTTTAAACTATGAGTTCTATAAAGGCAAGGATCACATCTGTTTTACTCTCTAGCATTTACCCAATGCCCAGAACAGTCCCTGGGACAAAGCAGGCACCCAGCATATCTGCACTGATGGAAGGAATGGATGGAGGCAGGTTGGATTATAAGCAGCAGCATGGCCTTTGGAGTTAGCACTGAGTGCCACTCCCATCTCTCTCATTTCCTGTTTGGGTCTTCTAGACATTCACCACCTTCTCAGCCTCGCTGAGACAAGAGCCAGAATTTCTAGGTTTGAATCCTGACCCTACTACTTCCTAGCTGTGTGGTCTTGGGCAAGTTCCTTCAGTTTTCTTATCTAAAAAATGGGACTTATAATATTAATAGTTCGTGTACTTCATAGGGCTGTGTGGCATTTATAAGTGCTTATTAATTATCTGGGCTTGATTTCCCAGCTCTTTAAAGAGAATACTACTTGAAAGGTTGTTGTGAGAATGAAAGGACCCTCAATAAACAGTGTTTCACGATCACATTTGATACTAATGTCTGTGATCTAAAAACAACCCTACGAAGTAGGGAAAGCATCCCCATTTGCTCAACCCCATCAACTGAGGAATAGGATACCCACGTTCAACACCAGCAGGGAGCGTCCAACTCAGACACAAACTCTTCTCTTCAGACCCAAGGCTGTGGCTCTTTTCCCCATACCATTAGTTCCCTTTCTGATCTTAAAAGGCCCCGTTCCATTGAAGACATTCTTGGGAAAGGTTGCATGATAAGCTTTATCGCCTTGATGAAAGACACCTTAAAGCAGTAGTTCTTAAACATTAGTGTGCAACAGAAGCACATGGAAGATTTGTTAAAACACAAGTTATTGTCTCCACCCCTCAGGATTTCTGACTCAGAAGGTCTGAATAGGGCTGGAGAAATTTGAGAACCACCGCCTTAGAGGAAAGTGGTTGAGAGCCAGCTTAGAAAGCAGGGAAACACTGTTGGCAGCAGACGGAGAGATCTGGGGAAAGCCAGAGGGCAGGAAGGGACAGCTTTAGGGGCCAGGTGGAGAGGTAAGGGCTCTGCCAAAAGAAAGAAAAAGCACCAGCTCAGACTTTAGCTCAATCTCTGCCTCTGGCAAATCGCCTTCTCTGAGATGAAATGGACCGATTCCTCTAAAAACAGGAACTACCACAGCTCACCTCATATGAAATAGATAATTTCAGTAGCCCTTTAACTATTTTAAAAATTGAATTCATAATTTTAAAACTTCCAGGAAAGAAATCTCCAGGGCTCAGATAGTTTCACTGCAGAATTCTTTCAGCTGTCTAAAGAACACCAAATCTACACAATCTTTTCCAGAGCATAGAGGGGAACACTTCCCAATCCATTTTATGAACCTGACACCAAAATCAAAGGTAGTTTTTAAAACAGAAAGAAAAAAAAAAAAAGAGAAAACTTCAGGCCAATATCTCTCAAAAATGTAGACATAAAAATCCTTAACAAACTATTAGCAAATAGAAATCAGCAAAAGAATACTGGGCCGGGCGCGGTGGCTCACGCCTGTAATCCTAGTACTCTGGGAGGCCGAGGCGGTGGATCCTTTTTGCTCAGGAGTTTGAGACCAGCCTGAGCAAGAGCGAGACCCTGTCTCTACTAAAAAAATTAGCTGGACAAATAAAAATATATAAAAAAAATTAGCTGGGCATGGTGGCACATGCCTGTAGTCCCAGCTACTCGGGAGGCTGAGGCAGGAGGATTGCTTGAGCCCAGGAGTTTGAAGTTGCTGTGAGCTGGGCTGATGCCGCGGCACTCTAGCCCGGGCAACAGAATGAGACTCTGTCTCAAAAAAAAAAAAAAATTCTAAAAAGAATGCTGAACCATGACCAGGGGGATTCAGTATTTGAAAGCAATCAAGGTACTGCAGCACGCAGACAGGCAGCGAGGGCAACCGCCAGCGGGCTCTACCAAGCAGTGGTCAGGCGCTGGGATGAAGGTGGAGCCAAGTAAATCTGGGGAAGTGAAAAAACGGGACTCTACACACATGGCTTTTATTCAAACAAAATAAAGCACTGCACACCACACAAATCCGATGACTGCTAGGTTGTACACCTAATGCCTGCCAGCGGGGGCCACTGGAAGTGCAGGGACAAACAGGAGAAAAGATGGCTTGAGGCTCCAAGCGCTATACAGGACAGTCCAAGCTGAAGACCCATATTCCCCAAGGTCAGAGTGATCCCTAGAGTAGGGTCCAGGGGCAGAGAAGATCAGGAGACCCTCCAGCCAAGCAGTTGGCAGCCAAAACATAAGGAAACCCATTCTGGAATTTTTGCTTAGGAGCTCTGTATTTAAACTTTGAACCACAGCCTTGTAAGTTTGTATTTGAATTTGAAAACACTGACCTGGCACCTTTCACAACCTATACCAAAGGTGGAGCTAGATAGAGTCCAATACCTAATCAAGTTCATCACCAGCAAACCCTCTGTCCAGGATTCGTCTCCTACGGTGGAAAGGCTCCCACCTGCCTCTTGCTGTTCTGCAAGGCACTCACCAGGCCAGGTCCCAGTGCAAGCTGACAGCGTCCTCCTGTCCTCTGAGCTGAAGCTCTACCCCACAGCTCGCACCTGTCCTGCCGCCAGCACGAGTCCTGTAAGCTGTGCTCCGGAAGCAGCTCTTAGTCAGTGCAGGGTGCCAGTGTCTCTGGGAGGGACACGTGGGGCTGTCCTTCACAGAATTTGACGTGCCTGTGAATCACGACCTCGGAGCCTGAGGCTCTGCATTTCTAATAAGCTCCCAGATGATGAGGATGCCGATGCGGCTGATCTGGGGACTACACTTTGGCACCCATACCAGTGCTTTCTGTAGTTTCCTCCCAAACTGCCTGCTTTCAAATTCTTGTCAAAAGGTCTGCTTCTGGGGGAAGCATTTTCTCTTTCTCCCTTTTCATATCTCATGCTCCTTGTTCTCAGTTTTCACAGAGTCCAGCCACTACCTTGCAATGTGACGCTGGGCGAGCATTTCATTTCCTCATCTCCAGAATAAGGGGGTTAGTCTGCCCAGTGTCCCTTCCCGCTCTAAAACTCTAAATATTTTCTCATTATTCTAGTGATTATGGAACTTTCCACACTCTTCCTAATCAGCTTTCCTGCTCTGGTGCATGACCTTTTAAAGTCAGGCTGACTCCACATGCTGCTCATCTTCAAAAGACATCTCTAAACACGAATGAAAAATAGAAGCCTTTTCTTCAAACATAATAGCAAAAATCCTTGACACCAGAGAGAAATGGAGATAGCAAATGTTCACACATGCGGATGACATTTTCATTGTGAAAGGGAGAAAGACACCATTCAGAAAAACAGAAGAATAGTAGTTTCAGGCAGAGGCTATTAAAATGAAAATCAATGTGAAACTAACAAAAGATATGAAACCATAGTCAAAAGACATCTAAACAGAAGATAATAAAGATAAGAAAACACAATAGTTTGAATACTGTGTCTGTTTTTTGAGCAACTGTCTCAAGATGTATATATACAAACACAAGCTGTCCCCTTGCAGATAGATAATCATTTTGGAAAGCTACACTCTTATGCCCATGCTCAAACATTTTTGAAATTTCTAAAGTTAAAAAGAAATCAAATATACAAGCATAGAAATAATTCAGTATTATTACTTGAGGCACCACTTTTTACCCAAAATAATACAACCCAGCCTAAATGCAAATTTTATTTACAATAATTTAATAAACTTCCTTTATTTAATAAATAAAATCTACTCATGTAATTGTCAGTTATTGCTGTGTAACAAATAATCCCCTAAATCTCAGTGGCATATGCCAGTAAGTAGTTACATCTCATTCAAGAATCTTCATGTCTGTTGAATGTTCTGCTTCACACTGTGAGTCTGCATGTTGGCTGAGAAGCCTCTGCAATATGTGAATTCAGTCTGGTACCCAGAAGCTGATAGGCAGTTACTCTGGTGTTTAATCTTCTCATGGCAGAGGTCAGATGTTCCTGAGAACAGAAACACATGTTGCCTCTAAGGGTGAGACTTGGAACTGATACACTGCTACCTCTCCACATTCCATTCCAAAGCAAGTCTTATGGCCAAATCCAAGGTCAATAAATGCGTCCCACAGAGTTTGCAGTAGATGGAGTGAATATTTGCTGAAAATCTTTTCTATCAGTTTCTATATTATGATGATTTGTCAATACAGAAGATATTAAAAAGAAGGGCTTAAGAACTCTTTAGGCATACAAAGTGCCAATGGGATGTGAGTAATAACATTATCATTGAAATAAGTTTATAGCTTTACAAAGGGACCATCTTGGATATGCAAGGTTTAGTTTGTTTGTTTCAAAAAGTTAATTTTATGTTTTTTATAAAAGTCAAACTTCATGCTTGCTTAACTGCATCCAATTCTTATTTATAGATGGCCCTATCCACAGAGGGGCTATCTACAGGTGCTCCTGAAAGATATAAAGTCAAATGTTTCCTTATTTCTCCTCTTTCATAAAAAATATTTAAAAGAGAAGCAAAATTACCAGAATCTCCATTCTGATATCTCCTTGCTGGGACTTAGCAGGCCAGAAGTATAAGGATGCAAAGGCACCGCCCATTTGTTAGGATCGGCTAGGTTTCTTGGTAAACTATTCTGGGCAGTCCGGAGCCCTGGGTTCCAGTCAGGTGGTCCTGGTCCCTTAGTTGCTCCTATCACCTCAGCTGCGTGCTGGACATGCTGTGTGACCTCCCCAGACTTCCAGTTCTCCATCCACAAATGTGCTCCCTGGTGCAGCCTGCCCTACCAGTGGCACGTCTGTGAATCTATCGTGTGCTGAAGGTTTTCTGGTGTCACTGTTTCCCTAATGAGGACGGCTTTATAACGTCACTGACTGCCGCTCTAGAAAGTGTAACACCAGCTTTTGTAAGCTAAAGACTGGGTACAAAAACTCATTTAATGCTCTAGTTTTTGTTTCCCATAAAGAAGAGATTTTCTTGGGATTTGTGGGGACTGTTAGTAACAAGGTGACAGTTTCTAATCAAATTTGCTAGATAAAAATCAAAACGTTATCTTCTCTTACTGGGTGACTCTGATGCATCTACACACATCAGCCTCTTCTCCTTCTTCTCTTTCTCCTTCATCTTTTTTTGGTTTATTTGGCAGATCTTAACGAAATGATCTTGGGCGCCACTCTAACGTCCTGTGAATCAGAAGGTGGATTTTGAACTAGGGCTTGAGTCAACAGCCAGGAAACAAACAAACAAAGCAAAAGTCAAATACTCTAAAATCAGTTTCTAAAGCTAACATTTTACATTTTCCGAAAAGCATTTAATCTCTTACCAGTTTCCTCGCCTAAGTTCTTCAGAGGGATGAGAAGAGTATTTATATGCTTAGCAAACACCTGTATCCCCTTAGCCAGGTCTGTCCCAAGAGCTTCTCTACATCTCACTTAATTGTGGCCAGGGTCCTCAGAGAGAAGTGTTGTGACCCCTCTTCACCGGTGAGAGACTCAGGCTCTTCCCAGCTGTCCACTCTCCTCGGGGCAGTCCTGGGGCGCCCCTGCGGGCACTTAGCTCCCACCTCTGAAAGCGCCTGGCGCCCAGAGGGACGGGGTTCACGGCCCGGTCGGGTGGCAGCGGCGACCTTTGGAGCGGGCGGGCCAGGTGGGCGGGCCGGGCAGGGCCGGGCGCCGCGGGCCCGGGGCTTCTTCGCACTGTCGCCCTGGCCATGGAGCGGCGGGCCCCCGGCGAGGTGTGGATGAGCCAGGCGGTGCAGCCGGCGCACGCCAACGCCCGCGGCGAGCTGAGCGCGGGGCAGCTGCTCAAGTGGATTGACATCACCGCCTGCCTGGCGGGTAGGGCGCGGCGGGGCCGCGGGCCGGGGCTGGGGGTCGGGGTCCAGGGCGCAGAGGTGTCTGAGAGCTGGCTCGGGGCTGGGCTGGGACGGGGCTGGGACTTGGGGACGCGAGAGCGGGGATCGGTGCAGGAGAGAGAAGGAAGGCGAGGACGATGTTCACCGAGAGTTGTGTCCCTGCGCGGCCAGGGACAGTGACGACGGGGATAGCTCGCCTGACACTGCGAGTGACCCAAACAGATGGTTCTTAAGTTTTTTGGTCTTAGGTCCCCTTCATCCTATCAAATTAGCTAGGACCCCAGAGAGCTTTTATTTATGTAGGTTCTTTATATCCATATTTATCATATTTTGAAAGTTAAAGTTTTTAATTCATTTAAAAAGAAGAAACTCATTACATGTTAACATATTTTTATTAAAAATAACTGCATTTTCAACAATAATGAAAGTGTATTTAGAGGAGTGGTAATAGTTTACATGTTTGCCAATCTCCTTAATGTCTGGTTTAGTAAAAGGCTGCTCACTTCTCACATCTGCTTCTGCATTCCATTTGTTGCTACCTTACCCTATGTAGTCTCTGGAAACTCCACTGGGTTCTTCTGAGAGAGCAAACGAAGAATAAAAATGGTAAAAACAACAAACAAAAGATTTGCTATGGGCTGAATTGTGCCCTCCTGCAATTCATATGTTGAAGCTCCCCAGTGTGGCTAAATTTGGAGTAAAGAAGTAATTCGGGTTAAATGAAGTAATAAGGATGGAGTCCCCATAGGATTAATGTCCCTATAAGAAGAGAAAGCAGAGAGCTTGACCTCTCTGCCTTGTGGCCAGGAGGCCACAGCAAGGAGGCAGCCATCTGCAGGCCAGGAAGAGAGCCCTCACTAGGACCTGAATTGACAGGCACTTTGGTCTTGGACTTCCCAACCTCTAGAACTGTAAGAAATACATTTCTGTTGTTTAAGCCACCCAGTCTATGGTGTTTGGTTACGGCAGCCCAAGCAGACAAAGGCAACATCTTAGCATTAATGTGAAAATAGTTTTCACCTCAGGATCTCTCCTGCATCGCTGAGCACCTGACTTGGACTTACATCTAGGGATGGCGACTCTGCTTTGGAAAACAGCAGGTTAGGACGTAAATGATTTTCTAACTAAAAGGCTAGGCAGGACCGTATTTTTGAGAAGTGGGTCCCTTACGCCCCTTGCCTACTTCTCCCATCTTCAGATCAATGATAGATACAATCTCTGGTAGCAGCAAACCTGCCATCCCTCACTTCTGCAAAACTGCTTTTGGCTTTCCTTTCTCTATCCTGTCTCCCTGGGATCTGTTCTTTGCACAGAGGCCACAGTGAACTTTAAATATATAAATTACATCACACCACTCCCCAGCTTAGAACCTCTAAGTGGCTTCCTATCATACTTTAAATAAAATCTAAACCCTTTACCATTCCTTATAGATGCTACTTAGAGTTGGAAACTCATATTCTCTGAGGGGCTAGCCAGGTATTCATAAAATGTGAGATGAGTCCAAGCCCAGCTTAGGACATCAGGGAGCGGTGGTTATGTGGTAAGCTGTAGGGTGCCCTACCAGAGAACATTCACATTAACAACAAGCATAACATCATGCTGCTCAGGCAACATTGTGCCATGGACCAGGCCACAGGCAGGGTTCCTGTCTCCCCTGCACTGTGTTTGGTTCCACTCCCTTCCTGGTTCATATGCTCCGGCAGTACCAGCTTACTGATACGTTCCAGAACATGCTCAGCACTCCTCTGCTCAGGACCCTTGCACCTTGCTCCTCTTTTTGCTTTTACACTCTTTCCTGGGCCCTTGGCATGCATGACATCTCAGCTTAAATGCCATTTCCCCAGAGAAGTCTTTCCTGACCACCTGTTTATATTTGCACACTTTCCTTGCATTGCTCTTTCCAACTTCCTTCATACCACTTAGCACAATTGGTAATTATTTAGTATTTTGTATGTTAATCTGTTCACTTCTTTATTTTCTGCCTGGACAATTAGTATGTAAGCTAAAGCTAGTTTTCCAGAGCCTAGTAAGTACTGAATAAAAAGCTCCTGATTACATGAACGGGTGGGTGGGTGATGGATGGATGGGTCCAGAATTTGGAATCTCATTTCCCAAAGGAAGCCAGACTTTGCATAAGACACTTCATCGACTTGGCAAGTGTACATTTGAAAATAAAATACATTATGATAAAATATTAGATCGGGAAGGGGTTTTAAAGATCATGTATCCCAGGACCCCTGTTTTACAGATGGCAAATGTAAAGCTTAGCCTTAGATTATTACAGAAGCGTGCTCTTCTCAATGAGTGTTAATAGAGTTTCTAATTCCCTGTGTCTTAACCACCTGCAATCTTATAATTATAGTAATTATTATTCAGTTATATATTTGAAGCCAATCCATTTATCTGTTTTTTGTTGATAGATCTATTTGGTTTCTGTCTTAGTTTTTTAACAGGATTTGATGTTGGTTATAATAACATAATAATGGAAACATGAATATAAAATTAATACACATGTAGGAAAAAGAAACAACTATAAAAACCACTGATGTTGCTAATAATAATGATGCCTATTTCCAAGGCAACTGAATGCATTATGAGACTATTGAAGTGATTTTTAAAGTTACCTTGCTGAGTGCCTGTGATCTGTGATGGGGAAACAGTTGCCCTCCTGCACTTGTCATAAAAATTTCTATGATTTGACATCTTTGGAAACTCAGGTAGACCATAGAGAGATCCAACTGACAATCAATTACTCTGTGCCTTAATAGTTATATTACTATTAGTAATGTAATAACAAATTAATAATATTAATATTACTAATATTAAAGAAATATTTATGGTAAAGTTGGTTTGGGAAACATAGTTAATGCCCATGGTAAACACCCAATGGTGAAAAGAGTCACCACATCAGCAAGGGACATTATTTAGCCAAGGTGTAACTGAATCTGTGGAGTAACACAAAAACTGGTTTTTCTAGCATTTTCTCAATCAGAGTTTTTGTAGACCAGCACTTCTGTATAGCCACATTGCTATGACAAATAATGACCCCAGTCATGGCCCAAAGGCATTGCTATGGCCATAAGGCACTGCTAGATTCCAGAATGTCTTCTCAATATTTAAATAAAGATTAAATATTCTCACTATCATTTTGGCGTTTAACCTCATTTCTGTCAGTGGCCCCATGGTTTTTCCAGTCGCTTGAGCCTGAAAGCATGAAGTCATGTGAGTCATTCTCTACTCCACACATCCATTTCTTATTTTGAAATACCTCCACTGACCATTTTCCTCTCTATTTTATTTGTGAATCTTTTCAAGGGTTTACTCTTTCAGGAGTGGCAACTGCCTCATCCAGTTATACAAACCTAAAAGTCTAGGAGTCATTCCGACACCTCTCTCTACCTTGGTACCCCCTCCACATGCTCAAGCCATGACCACGTCCTATCAAGGTAACCTCCTAAAGGAATCTCTCAAATCCAACCACTTTGCTATGCCTCCAATGCCACCATCCGTGCCTCCAAACTGTCATCATCTTTCATGTGGACTTCAGCAGAGGTTTCCAAACCGGTCTTCTCCATTTACTCTGGGCTTCTCTCCACACTACATCTAAAGTACTTTTTCAAGGTGCTGCTCTGATCGTGTCACATGTTTTGTTCATTTTCTCCCACTGTCTTCTTTATCAAGGGCTATAAGGGCTAGAAGGGCTCATGATTGCACATTCAGGTATCTCCTATTAGAAAAAAATCTTCTGCAGGTAACAACTATAAACTCTGTACAAAACATTTTAAAAAGCAACTTAAAGAAACTGAAAAGTGAACAAAAGTAGGCTTAGAACATTTGGAATCAACCCTTGAAAAAAGAGACTGGTACAAGCTGACTTCTCCTTTTTTTTTTTTTTTTAACGACTTAAGCCTGAAGGAAAAGTCCAATCTGCTCCCAGCTATATTTGTGACCGAAAACCCACAGGCTTGCTGGTTTGAAAAGCCAAAGGACAGGTTTTGGGGGAGAACACAGCTACTGTAATGTGAACAGGAAAATTTCAGAAAGGAAAGAGCCAGAGAGGCAGAGACCTAATATCTATCTATAATCTTTCCCCAGATCTCTGGCAAACCTTGAGTCATGTACACACACAGGACAGACTCCAAACCCCCTAGCTAAGGCCAAAAGAACTGAAAAGAGCTGAGCCCACCTCTAGGGAGACAGAGTTTTATAGTTTGCATACAGTCACGTTAACAGCCTGCTTAAAAAACAAATTCAAAAACAAAAACAAAAAACCCAATACTTTTCAGAGGAACATGGTTTCTGCAATGGATCACTCATAGTGGCCAGGATACAATTCCAAATTACTTGACATACAAAGAAACAGGGAACATGATCCATTCTTAAGAGAAAAGATAATCAATGGAGGACAATCCCTAGATGATCCTGATGCTGAAATTCAGCTTCAAGGATTTTAAAGCAGCTATTATAACTATGCTCAAGGATGTAATGAAAAATATGATAATAAGAAATGAAAAGGTAGTAAATTTCAGCAGAGAAATATAAACTATAAAAAAACCAAAGGGAAATTCCAGAACTGAAAAATACAGTATCTGAAATAAAAACTTCACCTTATAGTCTTAACAGCAGAATGGATATGGTTGAGAAGAGAGTTATCACATGCAAAAACAGATTAGTAGAAATTATACAATATTGAGAAGAGAAAAAAATGAATTTTAAAAATAAAATATCAAAGATTTGTGAAAAAATAAGACAAAGATGTTACATACATGTACCCAGAATCCCAAAGGAGAGACAAAGTATGAGGCAAAAATCAATATTTGAAGAAATAATGACTGAAATTTTCCCAAATATGGTGAAAGACATGCAATTACAGATCCAAGAAGATCACAGAATGCCAAAAAGATTAATTCAAAGAATATACCTAGGCACATCATAATCAAATCATGATAAAGAAAAAATCTTGAAAGCAACCAGAGGAAAACACTATACTCTATATAGGACAACAATGATTAGAATTACCACTGACCTCATCAGAAACAGTGGAGATCAGAAGACAATAGAGCAACATCTTTAATAATAATTATTACAAAAACTTTCAACCAAGAGCTTCAAAGCCCTGTGCATAGTCTGTCTTCAGCCTTCCTTCTTGCCTCATCTTGACCATGCTCCCTCTTTTTCTCCACATTTTAGCCGCAGAGTCCTTCATCAGGACTTTTGTGGTCACTGTTCCCTCTGTGCAGCATGCTCTCCCTCCCCTCCCCTCCCCTGTTTATTTATTCGTGCTAATCTTTTAGATCTTAGCTGAAGCATCCCCTCCAAGACATCCCACCTAGGTCTGGTTTCTCAGTTACTGACTCTCATGAAATCTGTGTTTTCTTCAGAGCATTTAACTCATTTCACATCCATTTACTTAACCTCTGGCTCCTCCACTAGACTCCACGAGAACAGGGGTCATGCTGTTTTCTATTTCCAGCACCTGACAGAGAGGCTGGCATAGCACAGGTGCTCAATCAGTATTCAGTGGAAGAATGAATGAATGAAGGAAGGTTAACGCTATTTTTATCAGTCAGCATTTCATTCCTGGGTACAATCACTTAGCTACTCTAACACCATTTTTCAGCTTCTCTGAGTTCCCCTGGAAAATCAGAAATAGCTTTAGTGTTTTCCACTTTTATTGGATGCTATGTTGGTCTCTCCATATTTTTATTTTATTTTATTTAGTTTGGTGACCATTGAAATCTATAGTGTAAACCATGTCTGTTGAGGCTCTGAAACCCATATTCAGCCAATTCCTTCCCTGGGAGAGTTCCCTGGTTGGTCTTCTGTACTCTTTCCTGAAAGTTCCTATTGCTTCTATAGTTAAAAATCATTATTTGGAACTATGTATTTAATCATTCTAAGCCTAAATTTTCTCATGTATAAAATGGAACTAACAATAGTATCAACCTCATGTAACTGACATGCATAAATGCTTAGCTCAGTGCTTGGTCAATAATAAATGCTTAATACATATAACTGTTATTATGATTTTGTTTCTTCTTGATCCCTCGTGCTATCTAGTATGGTGCTATATACACACAGTAGATACCCGAAATATATAATACAAATTTAATCTTTTATTCATTACTGCATTTTAGTTATCATTTAAGTCATTCAAAATTGATAACTCATATTGGTGTACATAACAATGCTTTATCAATAAGAATAGTTTAATGATCTCAATATCCCATTCTGTCATGTTGGGTAACTGGAATTAGTGTTTACCAGGAATGTTTATTAGGAATATTTATTAGGAATGTTTACTAGGCAAAGTTTTACACCATATATTTGCAAGATTTCAGTAGTTCTCTGGAAAACATAAGCTCTAAAAGGGCTCTGACTATGGCTGGATCTTTAACTGCCACTGTGTAGATTGCTTAAGAGAGAGGACTGATTCCATTCAGTGTCTGGAAGTCAGCAAGAATGTAACAAATGTTTGGTACATTGCATTAAATTGAGCCCACCCTGGACATTTCTAGAGCCTGATGCTTCCATGTTCCCTTCCTTTCTCTGAACTTTAGAGTTGGAAAGCCCATCCTTCCCACTGCATCACTTGTGCACAGAGTTCCGGTTAGTGGTCTGATAACTCCGTTCATGTTATGAGCATATTTAGAAGAACATTTACTTCCAAGTAGTAGAATTTTAGAATGTCCAATTTTCTGCAGAATTAGATGAAAGGGAGGAACATGTAAAATTTCTTGCCCTCTGGAGTATTTTCTCACCTCTTATGACCTGGGACTATCAATATTTATTGCCGTTACAGTAATCCACTACGGACAAGGAATACAAATTCAGCATGATTCGCCGTCTCTTTCTTCTTCATAACATGGCACCAAGAGTGAAGTCTCCAAAATAAAAATGGGGTTAGAAGTTCTTAAAGCCAATGTAAATTCTGATATTTTTATATAAAGCAAAACCAACAATCAAGAAAGAATTCTGGACAAATTAAGTGCAGACATAGAACATGGAAATAACCAAGGTCCTCCCTAATCTCTCTCCACCCTACTCAAAACTCTCCTCCTCCAACATAATTAATCCATAGTAAATTTGGTGTTAATTCGGTAATAATAAACAATAAACATTGACTAAATGCCTCCTATGCACCTCTCTCTCTTTCCCTGATGCCAAGAGAAGATCCTCTTTGCTTTGGAATATAATCTCAGGGTTTGCCATATTGCTCACTGCTTACAGTGGTTAAACGATTTAAACATTAAAATATTCTGCCACTGGTTAAGTGGGAAAGTGGATACAGTTGTGATGCTTCGTTTTTAAAACAAAAGAAGGGCCAGGTATGGTGACTTACACCTGCAATCCTAGCACTTTGGGAGGGAAAGTTGGGAGAGTTGCTTGAGGCCAGGAGTTCAAAACCAGTCTGAGCAAGAGGGAGACCCCTTCTCTTAAAAAAATAGAAAAATCAGCCACGTGTGGTGGCACACACCTCTAGTCCCAGTTATTCGGGAGACTGAGGCAGGAGGATTGCTTGAGCCAAGGAGTTTGAGGTTGCTGTGAGCTATGATGATGCCACAGCACTCTAGCCCGGGAAACATGAGACTCCGTCTCAAAAAAAAAAGAAGGGTAGTACCTGACAAGATATTTAAAGTCAGCACCAGCTTACTAAAATTGCTATTTAAATAGCTATATGTGCTGGGTATTGGTATTGAATTTCAAAAGATTGTGTAAGTTAAAATTTAGGAGAGAGCACATTTACCATGCAATAGAAACATAATTTACAGGGCAAAGAAACTCTTATTCAGCCAGAGGCTCCGAAAAGTGTGGGCTCAGGAGTGCTGTCATGAATGAAAGGATGAGTTAGTAAAATAAATCCGCTTACATTGTGCTCCTTTCCGCTAATACTGAAATATTCAAGCATAACTACTAATACAGCATATTTTCACTTATGTTTTGAAGCTGAAAAACATGCCGGAGTTTCCTGTGTTACGGCCTCTGTGGACGACATACAGTTTGAGGAGACAGCTAGGTAAGCGCACCGCACCAGCACTCCTTTCTCCTGGCTGTGTTGGCGCATTTGCAACATGTGTTTGCGGCATCTGAGCTTATGCATTTGGAGTCAGTGATCCAGTTAGTTAATACAATAAATAACATTTGATCCAGTGTAAATAAGTTGAAAAAAATCATAAGGCCTACTTTTAGTAAACATTGTAAGAATAAATTTTTGTAGTCTCAATTTTGCTTAGAAATAGCTCTCAACGTTAGATGCATTGTGGTATAAGGCATAGCAGGCTTTCTATAGACTAATTCTTCATGTCTCCTTCCTCTACTAGAAGAATAATTAATGATAATAAGTATCTCTAGGACGGTGAATTTCATCATTAGGTTGTTGGGTAAACACTAATTCATCTGGGTAGAAAGAGTAAATTATGAAACATATTTTATGTATGGGAGAGCTTATGCACTTTATCATCCCTTATTTCAGAAAATAAGATATATTCAAGATATATTAATATGAACATTTCAAACATACAGAAAAGTAGAGAGAATCAAACAGTGTATCCCAAGGACCCATCACTTAGCTGCAACAATAATCTACCCAAAGACATTCTTGTTTTATCAATACTCCTCTATACTCCCCCAACATACCTAGATTATTTTGATGAAAATCCCAGGCATCATCTGTAAATATTTCCGTATATACAGTTGCATTGCTTAACAACAGGGATATGTTCTGAGAAATGCATCATTAGGTGATTTCACCATTGTGTGAACATCACAGAGTGTGCTCATGCAAACCTAGATGGCACAGTCTACTACATGTCTAGGCTATATGGGGTAGCCTATGACTGCCACGCTGCAAACCTGTGCAACGTGTGACCATACTGAATACCGCAGGCAACTGTAACACAATGGTAAGTATTTACGTATCTAAACATATCCAAATACAGAAAAGGTACAGTAAAAATATGGTATAAAAGATAAAAAATGGTACACCTATGTAGGGCACTTACCATAAACGGAGCTTGCAGGACTAGAAGTTGCTCTGGGTGAGTGAGGGAGTGAGTGGTAAGTGAGTGTGGAGGCCTAGGGCATTCCTGCACACTACTGTAGACGTTATGACATTGTACACTTAGGCTACACTAAATTTATTAAAAATACGTTTTTCTTTCTTCAATAATAAATTAACCTTAGCTTACCATAACTTTTTTACTTTATAAAATTTTTTATTTTTCTAAACTTTTTGATTCTTTTATAATAACACTTAGCATAAAACACAAACACATTGTACAACTATACAAAAATATTTTTTCTTTATATTCTCATCTTATCCTATAATCATTTTTCTATATTAAAAATTTTTCATTTTTAGTTTTTTACTTTTTAAACCTTTTTGTTAAAAACTCGGGCACAAACACACACTTTCGCCTAAACCTGCACAGGGTCAGGGTCAACAATGTCACTGTCTTCCACCGCCACATCTTGTCGCACTGGAAAGTCTTCAGGTGTTTACTGAATTAGGATCTAATACAGTTGATAGGTCTCTTAAATGCCTTTTAATATATAATTTCTCCTTCCTTCTTTAATCTTGAAATTTATTTTTTAAAGAAACCTACTCATTTGTCTTATAGAATTTACTACATTTTGTATTTGCTCATTGTATCCCTGTTTAACATGTTTTCCTGTCCTTTGTACTTTCTGTAATCTGTTACATCTAAAAGTTGGTTTGATGAAGCTTTGATATTTTGGTAAAAATATCTCATATCAAGAGCACATAATATCTAATAATCATAGCCTAGGACTATTATGTCATTAGATATTGGTAAAATGGCAGTATGTTAATTCTACCATTTCTTCTTCATTTATTGTCTGAAATATATCCGTAAAGAGAAATTCTCATTAATGATTTGGTTGCCCTGAGGTAAAGCTTGTCCAGGAAAGACAGGAATAATCGTTTCCCTTTATTTACTATTATTATGAACCCATAGATTTTAATATACTTGATGTATTTCAATTCGCTGATATTATTACTCTCACAGATGTTCAAACTGCCCCATCTTTG
>CAUYSK010070186.1:0-22311 GCA_963575035.1 Avahi laniger | reverse complement strand
CCACCAGAAGGAGCAGGGCGCTGGTGCCACCCCTGGTGAGGCCTCCACTGTAGCTGACTCAGCTCTTTTAAAATGTTATCTCCATTTTATCCTTTTTTTTAATGTTAAAAGTAGTCTGTGTGCTTATTATAGAATAATCTGGAAGTCTATAAACATGAAGCAGAATTTTAAAGTCAGATCAATTCCCCCAAATTCCACACTCCACCAGTTACCACTGGTAAGAGTTTGGTGCACATCTTGGTATATCTTTTGACATAAATGTGTATTACGTGAGGAGAGGAGGGAAGGAGGGAGATCACCAGTTCACGGCATCCTGCCTTCTGCCTTCTTCACCTGGCAGTTGTTACGTCCCTGTTGTTCCTTCTCAGCCCACGCCCTCCTCCCCGCTCTGACTCTGCCTGGTCTCTGATCCATCCTTAATATTCTGCAACCTCGCGCCGGCAGACTCTGGCATCTACGGTGTGAAATGCAAGAAGGGAAGTGGAGTTTAAGACGGTTCGTTAAGATGCTCAAGACTGCTCACAGCACAGGCCTCCTCTGTGTCCTGATCCGTGATAACAGACCAGCAGTGGTCACAACTGCTCTCTGTACACTTACTCCATGCAAATGTCTGTCCATCTGTGATTTCGTCTCCTGCTTCAGCCACCTAATGAGTTGGGAGTTTTGCAGGAAAAACCAGGACTTGGCGAGCAATGGGGGGTGTTGTTGAAGACCTACCATTAGACCAGGCGATTGGTCTAAACTAATCAACGTAAATCTGAGTTTCTAAGGACAGGGCCACCACGTGCCTACAAGGCAAATTTGTGCTAATAAGAGGAACGGTCCCCTTCAGCCAGGCATTCTTCCAAGGTCCTAAAGTTGGCTGGAGACCTCCCTTCTGTGACAAAAACGTGTCTTATTTCCTCCTCAAGTAACACTCGGAGGGGACTCGACTCCAGAAGGCTTTTCAAAGGCCCAATCTCCTTCCAGCATGCCCTGTAGTGTCGGCCTCCTCCGCAGAGTCAATCCTGGGTCACCTTTGGTCCATGTCCCTGCCTGCTGGAAGAGTAAAAATAGGAAGTGGAGGGCAATTTCCCTTATACTAAGAGGTGTGTGGAAGGTGCAAAGTCACGTCCACTGATAACTTAGTCATGTATGTACATGCAGGTGCAGATAGACTCCACAATTGGGTGGTCATATGATTAAGGTCTTTTTTTTTTTTTAGAAAACCATTATCATTATCAGGTTAATAAAATTTTAACTTTTTAAATCTTTAAATTTATTAAAATTATTAAAGTAATTCCCCCATGTCATCTAAAATGGTATAAATTCAAATTCCCCCAAATTTCTTTTTATATATGTATGTTTTTTATTTCAGCGTATTACAGGGGTACAAATGTTTAGGTTATATGTATTGCCCTTGCCCCACCCGAGTCAGAGCTTCAAGTGTGTCCATGGGTGCACACCGTACCCATTAGGCGTGAATATACCCATTCCCTTCTCCCTGCTCCCCTCACCTGACACCCAAATTTCTTTTACCACTGTTTTTCTGTGCATTTAAGGATGAATTGGATTTTTTTGTGGAGAGAGAGTCTCACTCTTTTTGCCCGGGCTAGAGTGCCGTGGCGTCAGCCTAGCTCACAGCAACCTCAAACTCCCGGGCTTAAGTCATCCTTCTGCCTCAGCCTCCCGAGTAGCTGGGACTACAGGCATGCGCCACCATGCCCAGCTAATTTTTTCTATGTATTTTTAGTTGTCCGATTAATTTCTTTCTATTTTTAGTAGAGATGGGGTCTCGCTCTTGCTCAGGCTGGTCTCGAACTCCTGAGCTCAAACGATTCAACTGCCTCGGCCTCCCAGAGAGCTAGGATTACAGGCGTGAGCCACCGTGCCCGGCCATGAATTGATTATAATTCATCCTTAAATGCTTGATAGAATTTTCTTGCGAAACATCTAAGCCTTGAGAATTTTGGGGGGATTTGAAATTGTGAATTTTGCTCATTTTATATTGGGTGAATTGTGGTAGGTTGTGCTTTGTGAAGAATTTTTGGTCCATTTTATCTAAGTTGTCAAACTTCTGTGTGTAGAGCTGTTCATGATATCCCCTTCTCATCCTTTTGGTGTCTGCAGAGTCTGTAGTGATAGCCCCTGTTTTATCCTGGGATTAGGGTATTTTACAGTATTTCCAGCTTAATAGGCCTCTCTTAGTCTGTATAGCATAATCTAGGTGTGTTCATGGAGTTTTGCGTTTGTTAGCTTGTTTGGATAGTGGGGAAAAGTTCTGGATCCTCTAATTCTTTGACTCTCTTTTGTCTTTTAGGACCCTAACTTTCCCTCTGTTCCCCACTTTATTACTCTTCCTCTACCACTCCATGGCCAAAGAGAACTTCTTCCTTCCCATTGCTTTCTCCTGGAAGTTATGCACTTTAAGTCCTGCCTGTCCTTTTAAAATATTCCTGCCTCATTATATTGCATTTCTATTGATGCTGCAACAAATCCCCAACAATTTAGTAGCTTAAAACCGTGCAAATTTATTACCTAGTAGTTCGGGATGTCAGGAGTCTAAAATGGGTCAGCAGGGCTGCACTCCTCCTGGAGCGTCTAGGGGACAACCCGCGTCCTTGCCTTCTCCAGCTTCCAGAGGCTTCTGGCATTCCTTGGTGGATGGCCGCACGTCACGCTGACCTCTGCTCTATCCCCACATCTCCTTCTCTGCCTAACTCTCCTATCTCCCTCTTTCGCTTCTAAGGACCTTTGTGGTTACGTCGGACGCCCCTGGATAATCCAGGATAACCTCCCATCTCAAGATCCTTCCCTTAATCACACCTTCACTGTCCCTTTTGCCGTGTAAGGTAACACGGTCACAGGTTTCGGGGCTTCTGTGCCAGCCCTTTTAAGTCAGGTGCACTTCGAAATCCCTTGCTAGGATCTGTGCTCCGATCTGTGGGACACTTTTCCAGTACTCTCAGCTTTAGGGTGGGTTTGATATTGCTGGCGGTGTCTCTAAATAACCCCTAGTGAGGACCCTGGCTCGCTGCCCTGCGTTCCCTGCACTGTTTCCTGTGGAGGGGCGATGGCAGGATGGCGGCCTCGTGGACCAGGCTTCGCGGATTGTCCCTTTTTTATTATTATTATTATTTTTTTATTTCAGCGTATTATGGGGGTACAGATGTTTAGGTTACGTATGTTGCCCTTGCCCCCCCCACAAGTCCGAGTTTCAAGTGTGTCCATCCTTTGGATGGTGCGCATTGCACTCTTTGTGTGTGCATATACCCATCCCCTGCTCCCCTCTCCCCCCTCCCCCCTGCCCGACATCCAATAGATGTTATTCTTGTACGTGCACTTATGTGTTGGTCAGTTCCCTTTTGACTCACAGTTGTTTTGCTGTTTGGCATTCTCTCTGCAAGTAATACCAAATACCTGTTGTTTATAGACTTTTCCTTTTTTTTCTTCTTGTTTCGGGAGGGCATTTTTAGAGATGAGGAGCTCTGCCGCTGCCTTTGTCCTCAGCAACCCAGAAGTCGACTGAAGATCTTCAGGTGCTTTAACCCAAGTATCGCCTCTCGCATCTCAGGGTCCTATGGCTTCCCCGTCCGGGGATAGCAGCCTGGAAGTTCAGGATCCAGCCTTCTTCTTAGCACTGTTTCCCTTATACTGATGTGCAGGACCCAATCCTCTACTCTTTCCGCCCTCTGGCCCCAGGGGTAAGACCGTACAGTGCCACCAAGAAGTCCTCTGGCTTTCACACTGAACCTGAAATCCTCATCAGTCACTCGACTCCTCGCTGTCTCTCTCCAAAGGTTCGGTGCCCAGTGACAGCCATCCAATTCCGTAGTCCTTATAACTACCATGTTATAAAACAAACTACCATTCGTTTTCAAATGCCTGATGGCAAGGGATTCCCTTCCTGTGGTGACACCATCCCAGTTCTCTGCCAGTGAGAGTTCTATCAGCCACTCCACCCCCCAGCAGCCCTGGGGCCTCATTGCCAGCCAGCAGGTGAGGGAGCAGGTTGTAAACTCGCATTTTAGAGTCGGCTCCCCAGACTGCTCCCCGAGGTCCATTTCCCCAGGAGGCAGACCCTGAGATGGATGCGGGAAACCAGAGGCATCTTAGAGTGCCGTCGGGGCCAACATGTCTGAGGGCGTGAGGACACGGGACCCGAGGAGGGAGATGCTGGGCCACCCAGGCGTGACAAAGACTCAACTGCTTCCCTTAGAGTTGTTTTAAATTGAGAGGAGGGGGCTGGGCCTTCTACTCCCAATTCGGCCAGTCTTTGATGGGTTCGCCCCCTAGAAGGAATGCACTTGGGCAGCGCAGTTCTTATCAAGGAGGAGAAAGTCCCAGAAAGCCCCTCAGCTGAGAACTGCCAGTGTCCATCACTGCAGCAGCCACAGATGCTCAGGTCTCCACTCCTCCCTTAAGGACCCACCAGAGCTATTTTATTTATAAAAAACGTATTGCAATATCTTTGTTTAATTGTAACAACAAAAACTGCTCGTTGTAAAAGTGCAAAGAACCTGAACATGTGTTTTCCGGGAGCCATGTCCAACAGGACAACTGCAGAGATACCTGCAGTGGGTGAAGTGGACCGGATGGTGCTGGGGGCCCTCCCAACTTTGAGACCCGTTCCCTTGACTCACTGGGGTGTTTTCCAGCCAGCAGGTTTCACTGGGTCAGGCCCCTTGAGGGATCCCCTAGCTCCTGAGAACATAAGGCCACCCTCTCCCGATCCCTGGAGCTAAACAGGATATCCATGCAGCCCTCCCCTCCCCTGTGAAACCGTCCCCACTCCCCTGCACGCCCGTTCATCATCGTTTCTATAACCCTAGGAGGTCGGATTTGTCTTGGTGCAAACGACTCAGTCTTAGGGAGCATCCTAAGGCACACCAGAGATGGGCTTCCCTGGATTTGGAGCCCACTAATCTTGTGATCCTCCCTACCCTCTTTGGGCCTCAGTTTCCCATCAGAATGAGGATAACCATCCCTGCCTCCAGGCTTGTGAGGTGCCATGCTTGTGCATCCCTGAGTACACATCCTCCCCACCCCTTCCCTCCAGGAGGATGACCTGGCAGCCTGGGACAGGCTGAGTGAGAATGTGGAGCCTCTCTACCCTGGCTTCTTCCTCGGGCTGCAGTAGGACAGATGCAGGTTCAAAAGTTCAGAGCACAGATGGGCCCAGGTGGCCTCAGACTGGGTAAGTGGAGGCCCCTGGGATGAACTCCTGGGTAATCCCTCTCATGGCTCTTCCTGTGTCCTGATTTCCAGGCTTGGCTCCATCTTCTCCTGTGCCCCTCCTCGTAGCTTTCCTCCTGGGCTCCAAAGTGCTGCTGGTGGTTGGCATCACTGCCGTCTATGTCCACAGGAAGCAGAGGGCCTGACCGTAAGTGTGTGTGGGTGGGGAGGGCAAGCCCAGAGCAAGGCCGGCAGGGGGCCAGTCCACACCTCACGCAGCGTCAGGTCGGTGGACTCCAGAGATGACACATCTCCCTCAGTGCCCTTGGGATTTTCATGGAACCCTGTAAGTGGTTTCCAACTAGCAGGAACTATGTGGGTGCTACAGAAGATGGGCTACATCTAGGGTGTCCAGAGGGTATCCACAGCACCCTAGGGTCCCACAGAGGACGTGGGCAGAGGGGGCTGGATGAGGGCAGCTGAGTGGCTGCCTCCCCTGCAGGCCGTCTCTGGATTACTTGAATGCCGGGGTCCGTGGGGCCAAAGGTATCCCCATTGCAGAGTATCGTTGAGAAGCCCCAGAGGGGCAGCTCTGAGGGCTGTTCCTGCTGTCACCTTCCGTGTGCCTGAGCGCAAGGGACTCAGGAAGGGGAGTCAGGACTCGGGGAGCAGGGCTGAGCCAGCAGAGCCCCATCTCAGGGCCACACATCCACCCACGACAGGCATCCCAGGAGGAGACCAGCACCAGAGACATAACAGGCTCTCAGGAATGACGAGCAGACGATTAAATGTGGACATGTTTCCCCTCAGCACCTTCCTTCCTCCCCTGCCACGTGGGACCCTCCATCTCTGCTGCCTCCTTCCTTCCTTGCAGGGCTCAGCCGGAGAGAAGGAGCCGGAGAGAACCTTCCACAGACTTGGCTCCAAATGCCTCCCCTCCCAGGACCTCCACCTGCCCTCAGCCTCCTGTATCGGCATTGTCAGTCCCTGATGTCCCCAGGGCCAGGTCTTCTTTCGTGGTCCTGAACAGGGGCGATGGATCAGGCGGAGGGGCTGACTCGGGACGCCCTCCTAGAACGTGAGAAACAAGCCAAACCTAAGTGCCTCCGGACCTGTCTCACCCACCGCCTCGGGATTGGCCGTGAACCTCAGACTGCCGCCCAGGCCGTCTGGCTCCCAGCCTGCCCCGCTCCCCAGCCGTGCTGAACTTCTCCAGTGTCCCCCGAATACAAATGAACCCCCGTCCCGGTTCAAGAAGAAAAAATTATTTCCCTTCCTCTTTGTCTAAATGTCCTACTTCTCAGATCCAGAAAGAAAATAACTTTTCCCTCCTCTCTCTGTGATGGCAACACCGGCTCATCCACCTCCCTGCATCCTCCGGCCCTGTTGTTGCCCATGGTGGAAATACTATGACAGTCTGAAAAACCTTGGAGTCCTTTTTGATGTCTCTGTTCTTAACACCCCATATTCAGCTCTGCCTTCGAAATGCATGTGTCCCCTGGTGAAATGGTAAATGTTTAACAATCGACTTTGAAAGGGGAGGAAAAAAGCCTAACTTGTGTTGCTTCTCAATTTCTGCGGTGTAAATACTGCCAATGTGGTCAATTTCAAGTTACCAACAGTTTAACAACCGGACTGCAAAACCGACATTTTACAACAGGCCAAGCCTGCTCCAGCACATCTCTGTTATATCCGTAACCTGCACACTTCTGACCCCCAGGCCCCCTCCCCGTCCCAGCCAAAGTCACCTCTTCCTGGACCATTGCCGTAGCCTCTAACTGGCTTCCCTGTTTCAACCACAGCAATTCTTTGAAAAAGTAAGTCAAATTTTCACTCCTTTGCTATTCTTCAACATAGCTGCATGGCTCACTTCCTCCCTCCGTTCAAGTCTCTGCTCAATGTCACTTTATTAAAGGCTTTTTTCGCACACCACCTTATATGAAATATTAATTCCCTTCTTTCTCCCTGACATACCAATTCCTCTTAACCTGATTTTTTTCTTAGCATTTATTGCCATTTGTACTATACTGTCCTTGCTTTGCATGGCAGGGCAGGGTTGTAAAATGGACTGCAGAGCTGGACATGCTGGCTCATGCCTGTAGTCCCAGCCATTCAGGAGGCTGAGGCTGGAGGATAGCTTGAGCCCAGCAGTTAGCTCAAGGCCAGCCTGGGCAATGTGGTGAGACCCCATCTCTAAAAAACAAAAAAGACCGTGCAAACTGAAACCCTTGAAAGCAATCTCCATGTTAGTGAGAAAAATAATGATTGTTCTGGTGACCCTTATAATGTTTTATCAAAGAATTAGAGACTCTCATACCGTCAGTTACAAATGTATAGGGCAATGAAAAATAAAATAAAATGAATATTTAGTACACCGTAATTTGAAACATTGGAAACATTGAGAGTTAAAGTGTTTTATTTCTTTATAAAAACCTATCAAGGGTAGTTAGAACAGTGCTTGTCTTCTTGAAGACAGAAAAAACAAATTCTGCCAAAATATTTAAAGAGATTTATTCTGAGCCATTATGAGTGACTGCAACGCAGGAATACACAAACCTAAGAAGCCTGGAGTAAGCGGTCCCCAGGCAGGCAGATTACAGTTTGATTTCATACATTCCAGGGAGACAGGAGTTATAGGCAAAGACATAAATCAATACATGGAAGGCATATATTGATTTGGCCTGGAAAGGCAGGGTATCTTGAAGTGGGGGCTTACAAGTCACGGGTCGATTTAGAGGTTCTTTAATTGGCAATTGGTTGAGGGAATAAAGCTTTGCTAAAAATCTGGAGTCAGTAGGAAGGAATGCCCAAGTTAAGATAAGGGAGTCTGCTGTCTGTCCTGTGATGCCGTACCAGAGCCAGGATGGAAAATAAGCTACACTGTACTCAATCGAAATGACTGATTTTAACAAGATTTTATGGTTTGTCAAGCGTGATTCCCCAAGTCCCTTAGAAAGGAATTTGAGCAAGATCAGGAAAGGTCAGAGTTCATTCCTCATTCTTACATAATTGATGATCTAGAGCAAGCATCTTTCTACCTTGGTCAATTCCCATCCTCCTCTCTGTTTGGGTTATCTTTCCGCAACTTATCCTTTGCACTTGCAAGGTTGTGAGGTTTGTGTCTCCAAACATTCCTTTCATGTGAAAATTTTTGCTGGCGTCACTTCCTCTGGGACATCTCCACCCTTCCTGTCACCACCGCTTTCCCATTTATGGTAACTTGGCCTCAGGAAGTCCCTCTGGCTGCCTATCTAAAGTCCCTTGAACAGTGTCAGGGTCAACATTGCTAATACTTCTATAGCTTGCATTCGATTTCAACTTCACTTCCAGCATTATCACTTCTCATTTCTTCCCTGTACTTTCGTCTTGTTTGCCAAATCCCTGTTGCACTTATTCATTTCCATAAAATGTCAGTGGGCTCACGGCTGGAAGAAACAGAGGCAACACAACTTCAGGTTTTGCTGTGTCAGTAAGAGATTCACAGGGTCCAACACCAAGAGACTTTGGAAGAAGTGACATGATTGGTCACTGATCGTGATGAGCTTTTGTTATTCACATAATGATTTGTGGATGGAGGAGCCAGCACGGAAGCTTGCACTTTATGCAAATTACTCACAGGAAATTCACTTTGGTAACTAAAATTTGAACCTTGTCTTGGGGGACTGGTGTTATTTAACTAAAGTGTGTTAACTGAAAGTCATGCACATCAGTACGAACGTGAGAACTGCCTGCATTTGTCTGTCTGCCTTTCTCAAATAGAATGCCGGTTCTAACAGGGAAGGAACTATATGCATCCTCAGTTTTCAGAACAGTGGTTGCCGTATAATAGGCCATCAAATATTTTAATAATTGAATGAATACATCATTGAGGTCATTGGTTTCTACTAGATGTTGGCTTTCAAAATAAAACTTTTTTCATTCAATCACCTGACTTGTGTGTTATATTCCCCAGCTCTTTCTTTAAAGATTACTCTCTCTTCTTTCTGTTTAAAAGATCTCATCAAAAATTCAACATCCTCCAGAAAACAAGAAAGTGCTAAAAAAAAAAAATCTTCCCAAATCCCAAAACCAAAACCAAAACCCACATTGACTGGAGTTTGTCAAAGGGGCACAGGAACCAAGTGGAAGAGCTCCCAGTGGCCAAAGCTGGAACAATTTCAGCAACAAAATAAATAAAATAGTATTGGGTTATAGCCCAAAATATAAAATAAATATCTGTGAATCCACAATGGCATAAATAAATGATTGAATAAGTTAATAAATGGTGGAGAAGAGAAAAATCTCCTGTGTAGAGGAGTCCCAGATACTTATGTGTATACCCAACCCTAACGGAGGTGGAACATACCTCTCCTCTCCTCAAGTGTGGGCTGTGCATAGAGATTTCCTTCCAAAGAGTGCAATATGGAAAGAAAAGGAACAAATAACTTTATAGTGGAGAAATCTGACAAATGCTACATCAGCCCGGTGATCAAGTATTCATCAACAGTCATAAATAAACATCAATAACCATAAACCATGTCAATAGCATGTATCCTTGATAAGATATGATGAAAATGGCACTCTTCCTCTGTTACCTTACTCCCCAAAAACTCACATCCCCCCATCTAATCATGAGAAAAATATCAAACAAATTCCAATAGACAGGTGTCCTGCAATATCCTGCCCAGTACTCCTTAAACCAAACAAGGTCACCAAAATCAAGGAAAGGTTAAGAAACTGTCACAGCAAGAACAGCCTAAGGAGACATGACAAATAAATGCCACATGGTATCCTGGGTGGGATCCAGGAACAGAAAAAAGACATTAGGTAAAAACAAAAGAAATCTTTAAAAACTATGAGCTTTTCATAATCATGATGTATCAATATTGGTTCATTAATTGTGACAAAAGTATCATACTATTGTTAAGATGTTAATAATAGGGGTATCTGTGTAGGGATATATGGGAACTCTATATTATCTTTCCAATTCTGTAAATCTAAAACTGTCCTAAAAAATTAAGTCTATTAAAATAATTTCAATATCTTGTCCCCAGCTAGTTTTCTTTGCCTCTTATACCCTTGGGGAACAATTCAAGGAAATATGTGGTGGGAAGACTTTGTTAATATTCCCAAGTTTGATCTCACTTTACACCTTTCCTCTGTCCCTGACCAGAACTCACTCCAGACCCGGGCACTCAGAGATCCCTGAGGAAGCTGTTTCTCAGTCCCCCATGACACTAGCCCTAAACTTTTCCAATTAATAAAGCCCAGATGAGACCAACTGGAGTCAGAGAACTGTGGGTTACGCAGGTGAGGTGGGGTTGTGTGGAGGACCTGACTTGGGGGGAGTGAATATGTGTCCTGAGCCCAGCGGTTCACAGGAACAAGACGTTCCTAAGGGGAGGGTAGTGGATGAGATGATGCAGCAGGCTGCAGAAGACAGTCCTCAACTCTCAGCCTTCTTTGCAATTGCCTCAGCTGAAGAAAGCTGCCTCGCTTGACTCATGCTTGGGAACAGGCCACATCCAACAATTCATCAGCCTGGTGGTAATAAAGCCCAGCTCTCTCATCCTAGGTCAGAACAACTCTCCAAGCACATCCTAGTCCCAGAGCTCTGTGTGAAGTCAGCTGAGGTCTTCACTAGGACTTCCCTGCAGCTCAACTTCTCCTTCTACCCAACCCTACTTCCCTAAAAAGCATCCTAAGAATACTCCCTGAAAAACGACCTGCTTGTTCATCTTCAGCTCAGAGACTGTCTCCCAGGGAACCCAACCTGGACAAAGAGGCTGTGCTAGGTGTCAGAAAGGTGGGAATCCCTTTATCTCTAAGGGAGCAAGTCAGTTTTGGAAGGATGGATTGTTTACGTTAATATCGCCTCAAGAGCAAAGAGAATCCACAAACGCATTTATGCAAGAGAGGGGTGTAATCAGATCAGTGTGATAAAAAGACCATCCGGCCGAAGTAGGAGAACGAGATTATGGGGGACAAATGAAGATAGGATAGCCTAGTTAGGAGTCAGCAGTTTTCATTCAGGCAAGAGAAGATGATGGAGATGGAGAAAGAGACTGATTCGAAAGAAATTTAGGAGGCAAGTTGAATAGGGTCTGGGAGGGGAGCGATAGGAATGGATGAGTGAGAATGTAGGAAGTGGGTCCCTTCCTGGTTTGACTAACCAGGTGGATGATGGTGCCAAATACCAAACAGGCATGAGGTGGGTGAAGTCAAGGTCTATGAGTGCGGATCTTGGGCTCAGATTTGAATATTTGAGGTATGCAAATGAAGATGTCAAAAAGGGTGCAGGATATATGGGTCTGCATCATGGGCTCAAGATTACTCAGCTACTACGATGTGGATTCAGGATTTGAACCTCAATTGCATCTGGTTCCAAAGCTGGCGCTCTTGGAGCCCATTAGTACTCACCCTTAGCTTAGAGACTAATGGAAAGTGAGAAGTTTCTAGAAGTGGGGGGAAGGGTAGGATGATGGAGGCCTGGGGAATGTTCCTATCTACTTCTCAGCAGGGCCATGGATGGGCATCCCTGCATGGGATTCATCATTCCAGAACAGAAGGATGGGATGGTGACATCACAAAGGAAAGGGCATCTTGTCATCTCCCAGAGGACGTTCAGGATTTGCTCTGTGTTCTCCTGTTCTAGCACCCGTCCTGGCCCTGATGTCTAGTCAGACCCTGAGCAAGAGGCAGGAGTCATGAGAAGGCAATGGGGAAACAGCCCTAGAGGCCAGTGCCTGGCTGTGGATGCTCCAAAATTAAATGTTCACCAACCAAGTGTGGGCTGAGAGTCCCTGGACACAACCTTCCTGCCTGGGGAGAGGACAACCCGTTCCAGAGCTGAGAGAGAAGGAGGCCAACATGCTTGTTCTTCCCCCTTTCTGGAAGAATTTCTTTTGTCCCTCTGCTTCCTCCCTCCAGAGCTGGTCCTAGACCCAGCCAGACAGGAGAGGCAGCCCTGTCTCTTGCAGGAATTTCTAGGCATGTTGCTGTCTCTCCTGGAGAGAGTTCTCCATGGTTCCACCTTCTCTGAAGAACCCTCCATCCTCTAAAGAACAGATCATCACCACCTCCAAAACTCTGGTATCTTTCTCAGCCACACTCAATTCTTCTTCAGGAAGGAGAAAGGGAGTGTCTCTCGATATTGCATGGAGGGACTCACAGAAAAGCCAGGAGCTCACAGCAGACATTGCACCAGGGCTCATTGTTCACCTCTGGAGTGCGGGGAAGGGGCCCTTGTAAAGTCCAGCTCTATCGTCAAGAAAGCGAGGCTTTAGAGATCTCTTCTCCGCCTGCAGCTGTGCAGCTCAGTGAGGCCCAGATGTTGAACTCATGCAAGGGCTGGACCCATGCCTGCCCATCACAAGGTTCCAGAAGCTTCTGGTTCAGCCTGTGTCTCTGAGGCTCCTGGACAGGCAAGGGCTGCAAGGTCGGAGAAAACCTCCAAGATGGGCTGAGGCTCAGGGAGGGGCACAAGCCTACGAGTGTCAAGCCCCCAGCCCTAGCAATACTGGGCATTTTCAGCAGCATCTTCTCAGCTAGCAGCAGCCTTGTCTATCCAATTTTATAATCACAAAGGAAAAAGTGTCCCAGGCCCCTGGCCTTTCCTCTCATCACAATCCCTTTCCTCTGACATCATGGAAACAGGAGCTACCCTGTCTCTTCAGAGCAGAGTCCAGCGCCTCTCCAGGACAAGCATTCAGACAAAGAAGGCTCAAGGGCCCCCACGATGCCCGTCCCTGCCTCTCCACCCTGCCCTTGCCTACTGCCGTCCCTGCTGCTGGGACTTACAGGTGAGTGAGGCCTCCAGTGTTTGTGTCGTGGGGACTCCCCTCCACCTGTTTCGTGTGCTCTCACCACCTGTTCCCATAGAATTTCTTTTGGGAGGGTTTTCTCTGTCCCACCCTAGAACAGGCAGAATTTAGAAGACTAGACTGGGGTAGCCACTCACTGACAAAATCTCCCAGTGGCCGGGTCCGTTCCACAGCCCTTTGTTCAGGTCAAGGAGTCACACCCATGTCCACAGGGCTGGGCACAGCACCCATCACAGCCCTCACCTCCCAGCCTCTGGAAATAGAGGGTCTGTCTTTTAAATTTATTACCACTCCAAAAATGCTACCTGCTCAATAGAGGAAAAAAAAAGTGTTGGAAAACATGAAATTATAATGCAAGAAAATACAGTGCCGCCATCCAGAAATAACCATTGTTAAAATTTTGCAGAAGTTTGAGTGCTCGTGGAACATTGAGTGAGAAAGCTGAGCCCTGCCCAGTTCAGCCTTTTCCCCCCAGAGCCAAGCAGGCATGTGGAGTCTCTTCCTCAAGCCCATCAGTCCACGTTGGTAGAGGCTTCGAGTCGCAGTTGCCGCAACATGCAGCTCGAGGGGTTCAGACCAGATGGAGAGGAAGCAAGACCATCATCTGAGGAAGAGGCAGGAAGACTCAGATGTTTGAGACACCCAGGCTCACTGGAGAATCTTAGCAAACATCAATTTTATACAATCTCTTTGAAAAAGAATTAACACCAATTTTATACAATCTCTTCCAGAAAATAGAAGAGAACACTTCCCAACTCGTTTTATGAGGCCATTACCTTGATAGCAAAATCAGATAAAGACTATACAAAAAAATAAATAAATAAAACTACCACCAATGTCTTTCACTAACTTAGATGCAAAAATCCTTAACAACATATTAGCAAATAGAATCTAACAATGTGTAAAGTTACACACTATGACTAAGTCAGACTTATTCCAGGCATACAAGGCTGTTTTAACATCTGAAAATCAATTATTGTAATCCATCATATCATCAGGTAAAAGAAGAAAAATTGCATGTTCATGTCAATTGATGTAGAAAAAGAATTTCCCAAAATTCAACATTCATTCATGATGAAAACATTCAGCAAACTAGAAACAGAGGGGGAATTTCCTCAGCTTGATACAGAGCATCTGAAACCTACAGCTAACATTAAACTTAATGATGAAACATTAAATGCTTTCCCTACAAAATCAGGAACAAGGCAAGGATGTCTGTCCATTCTCTCCACTCTTACTCAACATAGTACTGGAAGTTGTACACATTGCAATAAGGAGAGAGAGAGAGAGAGAGAAAGAAAGAAAGAAAAGGCATACAAATTGCAAAGGCAGAAATATTTGTAGATGACATGGTTGCCTAGAAAGTGCCAAGGAATTTACTAAAAGAAAAAACTCCTAGAGCTAATGATTGAGTTCAGCAAGGTAGAAGGATACAAGATCAACATATGAAAAATCAGTTGTATTTTTATGTACTAAAAACAAACGTGATCATGTCTATTAGCACCAAAGAAAATGAAATAGGTATAAATCTAACAGAAATATGTTCAAGATCTATATGACAAAAATTATAAAATACTGATAAAAAAATCAAAGAAATAAACAAACGTTCATGGATAGGAAGATTCAATATTTCGAGATGTTGGTTCCTCCTAACTTGACCTATTGACTCAGTGCTTTCCTAATCAAAATCCAAGAAAGTTATTTTGTGGATATTGACAAACGAATTGCAAAGTTTATATGGAGAGGCAAAAGACCCAGAATAGCCAATATAATATTGAAGGAGAAGAACGAGGTCAGAGAACTGACACTGTGTAACCTCAACACTTACTATAAAGCTACAGCAATCAAGACAGTGTGGTATCAGTAAAGGACAGACAAATCAATGAAATAGAATAGAGAGTCCAGAAATAGAGCCACATAAAAATAGTCAACTGATCTTTGACAAAGGAGCAAATGTAATATCATAGAGAAAATTTAGTCTTTTCAACAAATGGTGCTGGAAAAACCGGACATCCAGATGCAAAAAAAAAAAAGAAAAAGAAAAAAAGAATCTAGACACAGACCTAACAATCCTCACAAAAATTAATTCAAAATAGTTCCTAAACCTAAATGTAAAACACAAAACTGTAAAACTCCTAAGACAGAAAATAGAAGAAAACTCAGATGACCTTGAGTATGGCCATGATTTTTTTAAAAAAAAATTAATAGACTTCATTTTCCTTTTAAAGACTTTATTTTTTAAGAGCAGTTTTAGGTTTACTGCAAAATTGAGTGACAGGTACAGATGTTTCTCACATACCCTCTGTCTGTGGCTTGTGGTTTTATTCTCTTGACAGTATCTTTCACAGAGCAGAAAATTTTAATTTTAATGAAGTCTATCTTATCAATTCTTTCTTTCATGAGTTATGCCTTTGATGTTGAATCTAAATAGTCAAATCTCCCACATGCTGGGAGAAAATATTTGCAAAAGACATATTTGATAAAAGATTCTTATCCAAAATATACAAAGAACCCTTAAAACTCAACACTAAGAGAATGAACATACTGATTTTAAAATGAGCAAAAGATCTGGACGCCACACCAAGAAGATATACAGATGGAAAATAAGAATATGAAAAGAGGCTCTCACCGAGTGAATAAAGATAATGAAGTAGTATGGGTTTTTCAAAAATCCAGGAATTTAATAGAGTCACAAGACACTGACTATGATCCACAATAGTTATGTCAGTGCAGGAAGAAAACAGACAAATTCGAGATTTGCAACAAGACAATAGAAAATTGTGTACCTACCTGGAAAAATCAGTCTTTTTTTGGAACTCTCAATGAACAAATACTGAAAATAAATGTTTGGGTTACTGATGGCTACCAAAAATGACTCGGGCATAATAGTGAGGTGAAGAGAGCAGCATTCCAAGGTTGCTCATTACATTATCAACAACTCCAAGGCATTCTTCCATGATGTATCTCAAAGTATCCCTGAAGAACCTCACCATGGACAGGAGAGGAAGCAAAATGAATTATAAGCATAATTGACCAGGTAACTGAAATGGGGAAATCCATTGACATTTTCAACCTATGTTAATTTTAGTGACTAACAGTGATCTGGGCTTGAGAAAGAACTAAAGAGTTTCCGGGCTTACGAGTTTCTTTTACACAGCTCCTAAAGGTCACTAGGGCTGGCCTACTAAATCAACAGAGGAACAAAAACATTCCAACCTTGATAACCCTTTATTTTATTTTTTATACTACGTATAGTATACAGGCAATGACTTTTTTATGATAGGGTAACAAAAATGCACAGTTAATGGTCATAAATTTTATTTCTATTAAAACATAAGTAAAAGGAGGAAACTTAAGCCATTGATAACAGGTGAACAGATGGGAACATCTCAGAGGGATGATTGAGTATACCGCCATGCTGGCGGCTTTCGGGATGATACTTGGATAAACTCGTATATGCCCAATAAGTGTTCACAAAGAATTTATAGAAGTTTCGTATTTTAAAAATACAAATTTTATCTTGGTTTTATGAATGAAAATCTCCATTCTAAATGTTACCCTTTCTGTTTGCTACCAAGCTTAACAAAGGCTTTAGTGATTGTCTAGTCTACTATCTCATTGATTTAAATTAGGTCAAACAAAAGTCAGCTTAAAAGGACAGATGCATGTTTTATATGCATCATAATTAAAAGAGGTGGTTTAATATAATTGATGTACTAAAATTGATGCATTGGCTTGCAATTGTCCATAACTTGCTTAAAGTGGAGAAGTGTGTAAAACATCATTTTGGGAATTCTCAGTTTACTTTGAAATCACTGTACCTAAGCTACGTAATATCCTTAAAGACCAACCAGAGAGGGGAAAACGTCCTATTTATAACTGAGTCAAAGCCAGAATTCCTGTGCCTACCTTGCTACATCAACTTTTACAACCTTGGTCATAGCATTGCTTTCTCTTCCTGTAACTCCTAGAAGCTTTTATTCTTTAAGTTACGCTTAGGACAAACCGATAGTAACAAGTAAATTATAATTTTAAACTTTTTTTCTGGATCTTGGGCTCTCTCAGGTCCTCATAACCTGTCAATTTTTTTTACAGCCTTTCAGAAGAAAAGGGAGGGAGGGAATCAGTGGATTTCATATTCATTTGTTTCCTTTTCCTTTCCAGAAAATATCAAATGTCCATGGTGTAAATTTTTTAAAAATTGTCAAATTAAGCAAAGATCTTTAACACAAATTAAAACCTGATTTTTTCTTATTTTGTGTTAATTATAGAAAAATGATAAGCCTGAAGGAAGGACTGCAAATAAAATTAAATATTAGATACAAATATGCATATATGTGTGTATAAAAGGGAGAAAATATCTTTAAAATTCTACAAATAGAAAATTCTCCTTTGAGTATGTCATTTGTTGGAGAAATGTTGTTAAACATGAAAATAAATTTTTATGTATAATTTCATGTACTGCTAAATTCCAAAGTGTACTTTTCACTTTAGAAATTTTCTATCTTTGGTGTGTGGACAGGGAAGGAATGTGGCTGCTTGGAAAGACTAATGGTCCAAACGATGGATATTAGTCTCATTACAGGGCTTAACTGGTATTTTATAAATAAATGACAAAAGTTTTATTATCATTTACCATTTTTCTGTTGATTTGGAGAAAGTATCTCTCATTTTAGGGCACACTCATTTCAATAGTTTTTATCCTAAGTAACAAGGAAAGAAGGAAATGAACTTCATGGCTGAGATTTGCTTGGAGGCATCTCTTCCCTCTTGCACGCCACGCCTGGCCACACCCCCTGACAAGTGCATCACTCTAAGGGTCCCTGCCCCAGTCACCCCTCATGCAGGGGCTCTGCCTCCAGGAATGACAAGGGTAAGCATGTCTACAGTGTCTACCGTCAACACAACTTCCTTTGCTGATTCCTGCAGCTTCTGCCCAAACAGGAATTGAATCTCCATGTGGGTAAGGTTAGTCCCCAGATGCCAAAGGGAGCTGAGCAACTCCGCATCTCCCCGTCTGATCTCAGATCTCCAAGCCTAATTAGTCTGCTCACTCTTGGTCTCTGAGCCAAACCTCTCTCTTACCCTCCTTCTGATTTCACTTAAGAAAATACGGTGAGAATTGAGGGATCCCTCAGGACAGCTGCACTTCCCCAGGAACGTGTCAATCCAGCCATCTTCCCTGCTTTCCACACCACAGATCATTCATCAGTCCTGTTAGAGCCCAACAGGCAACCAGCCTCGCTGTACCTGCTCTTGGCTCGGTCAGTTCTCTCCTGCCCCTTTCTTCAGGTCCTCAGGAAAAACATCAGTTTCATTGAGAACGCATGCTTCAATATTTATTTCGGGAGAGGAGGGATGAGTGAGCTTTTACACAACAGAAGGTCTGTTATGAGAGGGTGCAGTGACATGCAGGTCACTCTGAACTAGTACGCTGGTTATCAACACATTGTCCTTAACTTGAGGCTGTATCCCTAATTCTGAGACAATTGGAAAAATGTGACTCATATTCTATTTTGCATTTTTTCACTTTGAAAAACAGTATTCATCCAGTCATTTAAAATGTTATTTGGTGCCTAATATATTCCAGGCCCTCATATCCTGATGCAGAGGGAGGTGCCATTCAGCTCTCTGTGCGCTGGTCCCCTTCCCTTCATCCCGCATGGCACCCAACAGTGACATTTTTATATGATTGGTGCTGTTACGTGATGCCGAGATAAGTTAGCATTAATATATTGAGATCCCACCTTGACCTACAACCAGGCCCTCAAACCATGTTGGGCCAAGACAGGAAATATGAGAGATGATTCCAAGTTTCTTTCCAGGAACTTCAAATGAAGAGTTCCAGGTTAAACCAGCCTGAGAGTTTAGGGTCAGTCAATGTTGGGGATCTTTTAACTCTGGCTTGCAACATGTCTGCTTTGTCCCCAGCAGGGCCTGTCTTATGGTTCAAAGACACTGGGCTAGAACAACAATTAGCCTACAGTTTCAATGGAAGCCACTTCCCCCAAGTAACCCAAGTGGAAAACACAATGGCCAATCAAACACTATCCCATCCACGTCAGTGACATGTTGACGGAGGTCCCTGCTGCCCTACTATAGGCTGCTGTTGAGACCGAGATGTGAGTGAATAGCATTTTCCAGTTTCTCATCCATGCTTATTGCCTGGGTGGGGCCCCAGCCTTTCAAGTCACAGGTCCAAGGCATCATTTTGAGAACTCAACACTGGGCTGTGCCCTGCCCTCAGGCTGAATTTGGGCTTGACACGGCTGTAGCCTCCACCTGGCTCGGAAGGGGCAGGGGAAGCCAGACTTTCCAGCACACATCTGGAACAGTGCCCACCATCCTGAAGCCAGCTGCTGTGGAGACTTAGCCTTGACAAACTGCACTCCCCACAATTTACTGCCAGTGCACTCTGCCTAAGAAGGACCTCATCCTCTCTGGTCACAGGTCCAGGGAATCATTTTGGGAGTCTGAAGCGAAAGAGCATCCTGCCCTCAGGCTGAAATTGGGCTTTTTCTTGTCTCATTGCATTGGCCAGTATCTCTAGTACATTGTTTAATAGATACAACGAGAGTAGGTATCCTCTTGTTGCTGATTCCAAAGGACATTCTTGTAAAGTTGCACATTAAAGATGATTTTGTTATTTTAGGATTTTGGTAGATATCAGGCTAAGAAAATTGCCTTCTATTCCTCATTGTTTAAACCTTATTAAATGAGTAATAAGGTTTAGAGTAATAGTAGGAGGAGGAAGAGGAGTAATTAATACCAAGAGGGAGAAAGATATAGGGATATGGCTCCTGAGCAGACAGAGAAACAATGTCACCTGAGGAAAGATCACAGGCTGTGTGGTCAGAGAAGCCCATGTTCCAGCCCTGGCTCTGAGCTATCTCTACCTCTGTCTCTAGTTGCTAGCTAATATGATGTCAGTTTTTTAACCTCTGCTAGCCTCAATTTCCTTATCTATAAAATGGACATTATCATATCTAATCACAGAGTTTTCAGAATTAAAATCATATAGAGTACATATAATATTGTCTGGCTCACCAATGCTAATTATTTATTAATCTTCCTTCTTATAGCCTCACCCTCTCTGCCTGTGGTAATAGGTCCCTTTGAGAGAGCCCTACTTGAGCAGGCTGTGAATTTTAGCTGCATGTCCTATGGCTTCTGTCCCCAAAACATCACCCTGAAGTGGTTCAGAAATGGAAAGGAACTCTCATCCCTACAGACTCAGGTGGTTCGGTTGAAGGACAGCAATGCCTACAAAATCTTCAGTACCATTGAGGTGGTCCTGGCTCTAAATGACTTCAACTCTCACGTCACCTGCGATGTGAACCACAGAAGCTTACATTACCCTCTGCATAGGAATACTGATTTGACAGAGATCATGATAGGTAGATGACATCATACGTGGCCAGTATTTCGCTTGGCTTTGAAGCACAGTTCTCCCCAGATTTGCTTAAGGGAATAAGCATAAATATGACAAGACCTTCCAGCTATTGCGCACCTACTAAGTGCTAGGGACTGCCACATGCTAGGCAGCTACTAAGTAAATGGCCACCAAGTAATGAGCAAAATGGATTTGATTATTTCATGAAGCCTGAGAGTTTGTCCTACACTACTCCAGTTCCACCCAAGATGTCTATTTTTCAACACCCTGTCTCAAATAACAAAATGAATGTCACCTGCAAGGCGAAGAAGTTCTACCCCCAGAACATGCAGCTGACCTGGTTGAAGAATGAAAACATCTCACAGGTAGATGAGACCCTGACCCCCACCAAGGACAGAGATGGACTATATAGCATGCAGAGCTCTATCCTGGTGAAGACAACTGACCACAATGAGGACACTATGCTTACCTGCCAGGTGGAACAAAATGGGCACCAGAAGGTCACTATAAAAATGACATTTAGTGTCTCTGCTCATCTAGACAAGTCTAAGACATAGCCAATGGCAAGGCCTCCACAGGACTTATTTAAGGAGGCTCCATCATCTTTCCTTAAAACTTTCTTTTCAAACTTATGAAATTTTAAATTATAAAAGCAAAGGTCTCTATCTCACTCACTCACTCCTTCTCTCTCGTACACACAAGCACATGCACACACACACACACACACAATCCAAAATTGTATAATATCTGTTAGAAATCAAGTACACCCAATCCAACTCCCCAGACATCTCCTGTTTATGGTTTGCTGCACATCTTTTAAGGTCTCATCTATCCACAAAGTAGATTTCCGGTACTGAGTGGTAGGAGGAATAGATAAAGTTTGAGATTTCTGCCAAGCCAAGGAGTCTTTGTTTCCTTGAATGACCTTAATGGTTTCTTGCCAGGGGATTTTTTTTTTAACTGTTTTCCTCATTTCCTGATTAAGCCCAGGTCCTGATGCTGAGCAGGGAAGCCTTGAAATTCTTCCAACAGGAACACATCTATATTCCGCTTACTGCCCGTGTAGATGCATCCTTCTGTGCCATGATGTGGTGGTGTTCTCCCAATCCAGCACTGGGTGTTCTGGGTGTCTGGATATCCAGTTCTTTCTTGATATAGAGGAGCAACAAGAATGAATATAGCATTTGAAAAATGTGAGTTTGACTCTCACAACCTTGTGACCCTAGAAATCTCAGAGTGTCGATTTTCTCGCCAACATGAAGACAATAATACCTCCTGGGACTATGCTGAGAGTAAACAAGCTAGTATAAGGCAATTAAGTGGTTGAAGTTGCCTTCTTTTTCCTAGATAAGACCCAGCCCTGCAGTGTGAGATGCACACGTATTTCTCTGGGTTCCTGCCTCACGGATCTGTGCTGACAGGGCACAGTGCAGTGGGAACAGTGGTCACAGATGGGTCCCACCTGGCCCCAGATGGGAAAGTGAAGGCTTTCCATGTGCCCTCTGCTGACACTTGTTGCCCACTCTTCCTTCTGTGGCTCTCCTCCTAGGCCACCAGGTGCTGCTGGTGATGGTATCTGGACCCTCCATTCTGGAGGAAGTAGAGGGCCTGACTGTAAACTGAGGGGAGGCTCAGGGAGACAGGACGAGGTGGTGGCCAGAGGTGGTGGCCAGAGCCTGGTATGGGAGCAGGCTAAGATTAGGAGAAAAAGGCAGTGCAAGAAGGGCCCACAAGGACACATTGTACCCAGGTTCATCTGGACACACCACTCTTCCTTCCATTACTGACAGGAATTCAGATACGGCACAAAAATGGCTTGTCGGCCGGGCGCGGTGGCTCACGCCTGTAATCCTAGCTCTCTGGGAGGCCGAGGTGGGCGGATCGTTCTGAGCTCAGGAGTTCAAGACCAGCCTGAGCAAGAGCGAGACCTCATCTCTACCAAAAATAGAAAGAAATTAATTG